>CM021108.1:69248305-69280461 GCA_007115665.2 Sequoiadendron giganteum | reverse complement strand
CCACCCGATCTCCATCTCTCAAGTCTCTCTCTCACTCCTTGTATCTCTCCCATCCCTCTATCACTCACTCCCTCTCTCTCCTACTCTCTTAGGTATCTCCTTCTCACCCCCTATCTCCCACGTTTTCTCTCTCTCCTTCTCTCTCGAGTGTCTCCCTCCCAACCTCTCTCCCTCTCCCTCTCTCTTAGGTTTCTCCCTCTCACCCCCTCTCCCTTCCTCTCTCTCACTCTCTCTCTGTCTCTATGCCTCTCCCTCTCTCTCTCCCACTCCCTCTCTCTCTCTTTCCCACTTTGTCTCTCTCCCTCTCGCTCTCTTACTCCCTCTATCTCTCTTGCACTTTTTCTCTCTCCCTCTCTCTAAAGTCTCTCCTTCCCACCCTATCCCCCTCTTTGTCTCTCTCAAGTATTTTTGTCCTACCCCATCTTCCTCTCTCTCTTTTTCAAGTCTCCCCCTCCTATACCCTGTCCCTCTCACAATGACTCCCTCCCTCTCCCACTCTCTCTCTCTCTCTCCCTCTCCCTCTCCCTCCCTCTCAAGCATGTCCCTCCCACCACCTCTCCCTCTCTCTCTCTCAAGTAGAGGGTTTAGGGATTAAGGGTTAAGGGTTGAGGGTTGAGGGATTAAGAGGGTATGGGGGTTGAGCGATTAGCGTATAAGGGTTAAGGGTTAAGGTTTGAAGGTTGAGGGATTAAGAGGGTATAGGGGTTGAGGGATTAGGGTTTAAGGGTTGAGGATTGAGGGATTAAGAGGGTATGGGGGTTGATGGATTAGGGTTTAAGAATTAAGGGTTGAGGGTTGAGGGATTCAAGAGGGTGTAGGGGTTGAGGGATTAGGGTTTAAGGATTTAGGGTTGAGGGTTGAGGGATTAAGAGGGTATAGGGGTTGAGGGATTAGGGTTTAAGGGTTGAGGGTTGATGGATTAGTAGGGTATAGGGGTTGAGGGATCAGGGTTTAAGGGTTGAGGGTTGAAGGATTATGAGGGTATAGGGGTTGAGGGATTAGTGGTTAAGGGTTGAGGGTTGAGGGATTAAGAGGGTATAGGGGTTGAGGGATTAGAGTTTAAGGGTTAACGGTTGAAGAATTAAGAGGGTATGGGGGTTGAGGGTTGAGGGATTCAGAGGGTATAGGGGTTGAGGAACTAGGGTTTAAGGTTTGAGGGTTGAGGGTTGAGGTATTAAGAGAGTAAAGGGGTTGAGGGATTAGGGTTTAAGGGTTGAGGGTTAAGAGTTAAGGGTTGAGGGATTAATATTGTAGAGGGGTTGAGGGATTAAGAGGGTATGGGGGTTGAAGGATTAGGGTTCAAGGGTTGAGGGTTGATGGATTAAGAGGGTATAGGGGTTGAATGATTAGGGTTTAAGGGTTGAGGGTTGACATGGTATAGGGGTTGATGGATTAGGGTTTAAGGTTTGAGGGGTAAGGGTTAAGGGTTGAGGGTTGAGGGATTAAGAGGGTATAGGGGTTGAGGGACTAGGGTTTAAGGGTTAATGGTTGAGGGATTAAGAGGGTATGGGGGTTGAGCGATTAGGGTTTAAGGGTTAAGGGTTGAGGGTTGAGGGATTAAGAGGGTATAGGGGTTGAGGGATTAGGGTTTAAGGGTTGAGGGTCGAGGTAATAAGAGGGTAAAGGGGTTGAGGGATTAGGGTTTAAGGGTCGAGGGATTAAGAGGGTATGGGGGTTTATGGATTAGGGTTTAAGGGTTAAGGGTTGAGGGGTTGAGGGATTAAGAGGGTATAGGGGTTGAGGGATTAGGGTTGAAGGGTTGAGGGTTGAGAGATTAAGAGGGTATGGGGGTTGAGGGATTAGGGTTTAAGGGTTAAGGGTTGAGGGATTAAGAGGGTATAGGGGTTGAGGGATTAGGGTTTAAGGGTTGAGGGTTGACATGGTATAGGGGTTGAGGGATTAGGGTTTAAGGTTTGAGGGGTAAGGGTTAAGGGTTGAGGGATTAATATTATAGAGGGGTTGACTGATTAGGATTTAAGGGTTGAGGGTTGAGGAGTTGAAGGATTAGGGTTTAAGGGTTGAGAGTCGATGGATTGGGGGTTAAGGGTTAAGGGTTGAGGATTGAGGGATTAAGAGGGCACGGGGGTTGAGGGATTAGGGTTTAAGGGTTGAGGGTTGAGGGATTAAAGGGGTATAGGGGCTGAGAGATTAGGGATTAAGGGTTGAGGGTTGAGGGATTAAGAGAGTATAGTGGTCGAGGGATTAGGGGTGAAAGGTTGAGGGTTGAGGGATTAAGAGGGTATGGAGGTTGAGGGATTAGGGTTTAAGGATTAAGGGTTGAGGGTTGAGGGTTGAGGGTTGAGGGTTGAGGGTTGAGGGATTAAGAGGGTATGGGGGTTGAGGAATTAGGGTTTAAGGGTTGAGGGTTGAGGGTTGAGGGTTGAGAGTCAAGGGTTGAGGGTTGAGGGTTAAGGGTTGAGGGATTAAGATTGTAGAGGGGTTGAGGGATTATGGTTTAAGGGTTGAGGATTGAGGGTTGAGGTTTGAGGGTTGAGGGATTAAGAGGGTATAGGGGTTGAGGGATTAGGGTTTAAGGGTTGAGGGTTGAGGGTTGAGGGTTGAGGGATTAATATTGTAGAGGGGTTCAGTGTTCAGGGTTGAGAGATTAAGAGGTTACAGGGGTTGAGGGAATAGAGGTTAAGGATCAAGGGTTGAGGGATTAAGAAGGTATGGGGGTTGAGGGATTAGGGTTTAAGGGTTGAGGGTTGAGGCATTAAGATGGTATGGGGGTTGAGGGATTAGGGTTTAAGGGTTAAGGGTTGAGGGCTGAGGGTTGAGGGTTGAGAGTTGAGGGTTGAGGGATTAAGAGGGTATGGGGGTTGAGGGATTAGGGTTTAAGGGTTGAGGGTTGAGGGATTAAGAGGGTATGGGGGTTCATGGATTATGGTTTAAGGGTTGAGGGATTGAGGGATTAAGAGGGTATGGGGGTTGAGGGATAAGGGTTTAAGGGTTAAGGGTTGAGGGTTGAGGGATTAAGAGGGTATGGGGGTTGATGGATTAAGGTTTAAGGGTTAATGGTTGAGGGGGTGAGGGATTAAGAGGGTATGGGGGTTGAGGGATTAGGGTTTAAGGGTTGATGGTTGAGGGTTGAGGGATTAAGAGTGTATAGGGGCTGAGGGATTAGGGGTTAAGGGTTGAGGGTTGAGGGATTAAGAGGGTATAGAGGTCGATGGATTAGGGTTGAAGGGTTGAGGGTTGAGGGATTAAGAGGGTATGGGGTTGAGGGATTAGGGTTTAAGGGTTGAGGGTATGGGGGTTGAGGGATTAAGAGGGTATAGGGGTCGAGGGATTAGGGTTGAAGGGATTAGGGTTTAAGGGGTGAGGGTTGAGGGTTGAGGGATCAGGGTTTAAGGGTTAAGGTTTGAGGGATTAACAGTGTATGGGGGTTGACGGATTATGGTTTAAGGGTTGAGGGTTGAGGGTTGAGGTCTGAGGGATCAATAGGGTATAGGGGTTAAGGTTTGAGGGTTGAGGGATTAAGAGGATATGGGGGTTGAGGGATTAGGGTTTAAGGGTTGAGGGTTGAGGGATTAGGAGGGTATGGGGGTTGAGGGATTAGGGTTTAAGGGTTGGGGGTTTAGGGATTAAGAGGGTATAGGAGTTGAGGGATTAGGTTTGAAGGGTTGACGTTTGAGGTATTAAGAGGGTATGGGGATTAAGGGATTATGGTTTAAGGGTTGAGGGTTGAAGGATTAAGAGGGTATCATGCTTCAGGGATTAGGGTTTAAGGGTTGAAGGTTCAAAGTTGAGGGTTAAGGGTTGAGGGATTAAGATTGTAGAGGGTTTGAGGGATTAGGGTTTAAGGGTTGAGGCTTGATAATTGAGGGATTGAGGGATTAAGTGGGTATGGGGGTTGAGGGATTAAGAGGGTCTGTGAATTGATGGATTAAGGTTTAAGGGTTAAGGGTTGAGGGGTTGAGGGATTAAGAGGGTATGGGGGTTGAGGGATTAGGATTTAAGGGTTGAGGGTTGAGGGTTGAGGGTTGAGGGTTGAGGGATTAAGAGGGTATAGGGGTCGAGGGATTAGGGTTGAAGGGTTGAGGGATTAAGAGGGTATGGGGTTGAGGGATTAGGGTTTAAGGGTTGAGGGTATGGGGGTTTAGGGATTAAGAGGGTATAGGGGTCGAGGGATTAGGGTTGAAGGGATTAGGGATTAGGGTTTAAGGGTTGAGGGTTGAGGGTTGAGGGATTAAGAGGGTATGGGGGTTGAGGGATTAGGGTTTATGGGTTAAGGGTTGAGGGTTCAGGGATTAAGAGGGTATGGGGGTTGATGGATTATGGTTTAAGGGTTGAGGGTTGAGGGTTGATGGTTGAGGGATTAAGAGGGTATAAGGGTTGAGGGATTAGGGGTTAAGGGTTGAGGGATTAAGAGGATATGGGGGTTGAGGGATTAAGGTTTAAGGATTGAGGGTTGAGGGATTAGGAGTGTATGGGGGTTGAGGGATTAGGGTTTAAGGGTTAAGGGTTGAGGGTTGAGGGATTAAGAAGGTATGGAGGTTGAGGGTTGAGGGTTGAGGGTTGAGGGATTAAGAGGGTATAGGGGTTGAGGGATTAGGGGTTAAGGATTGAGGGTTGAGGGATTAAGAGGATATGGTGGTTGAGTGATTAGGTTTTAAGGGTTGAGGTTTGAGGGTTGAGGGATTAAGAGGTTATGAGGGTTGAGGGATTAGGGTTTAATGGTCGAGGGTTGAGGGTTGAGGGGTTGAGGGATTAATAGGGTATGGGGGTTGAGGGATTAGGGTTTAAGGGTTAAGGGTTGAGGGTTAAGTGTTGAGGGTTGAGGGATTAAGAGGGTATAGGGGTTGAGGGATTAGGGTTTAAAGGTTGAGGGTTAAGGGTTGAGGGTTGATAGGGTATAGGAGTTGAGGGATTAGGCCTCACTTATCTCACAATCCCTCTGTGTTAGGCCTCACTTACCTCTCACCCTACTTTCTTAGGTCTCTCCTTCCCACTCCTTCTTTCCGGTGTCTCCCTCCTAGCCTCTCTCTCTTAGGTTTCTCCCTCCCACACCCTCTCCCTCCCCCTCTCTCTCTCCCACTCCCTCTTTGTCTCACTCCCTCTATCTCTCTCCCACTTTGTGTCTCTCCCTCTCTTTGATGTCTCTCCTTTTTAGAGGAGCATATTTCATGCTCACCAAATTTGGAGAGCGCCAAATGGGTTTTACCTTGAAACGGTAAAAATAAGGGTTGACCCTATGATTCAGGCCCACATTCTCTAGTATTTTTCTGGTTTGATGCTTTATCTGAATTAGAAACACCTTTTTTTGTGTAGTTGACTTCATATTGTACCAATCTATGCTTGATCCATCACCTTTTTACCACCAATCTGCATGGTAGACAATGTAGAAGAAGATATTTTGAAGTTTCTACATTATTTTACATTATCTGAGGTAATATATTCATTTTGGTAAATTGAAATGTTTGTATTTAGTATATTTGTTTATTTTTGACAATATAAAATAAATTCCCTTAATGATTTTATTAATCATAACAATTGGACTTAGAATTCAACATTGAATTAGATGAGATTTGCATAAAAAAGTTCAATTTTTATGAGTTTGAAGAACAAAAAAAATAAAAACATGACATTTACTTAACATAAATTTACTTATGAATGTTATTTGCATTGCTTATAGTAGTCCATTTCCAACATGGCTAGTGGAATTCACTGTATTTCATTCTTTTTTCAACTAATTTGGAAAATTTTTATTTTCAACTAATTTGGAGAACCTAATAGCTTTCATCAATGTTAATGCAAGTGTCCATTAATTTTATTTTTCCATAAAAAATTCAGCTTCATCACATGTGCTTAGATAAATTCAAGTGAGTTGACATAGTATAAAATGCTTATTGTCTTTCTAAGTTACCTCATTGCCAAAGAAATAGTGAATAATGATAAGATATAGCATCACAAACCTTTCTTTGAATCCATATTCTTCATGACTTTGTTGACAGTTAAAAATTTGGTTTTGAGAAAAATAAACACAAGAGTCTCTAGTTTTCATTTAGGTGGCAACAATTTATACCCTAGGTTTGTGATTCTCATTGATTTTTTGTATTGAATGGTTTCCACCCCTCTTTGCATCAATTTTTTTGTACAATGCATTACTTACTTTTTGTAGAAGTTGAGAAAATACAACTTCACAAACCTTGAAGATCACCTGCATGCAACTAACCTATCACAAAATAAGAGATGGAGACAAACAAGCAAAGGTTCTTTGAAAACTGAAAATGTATATATCAGAGAGAATGAGAGAATGAATTGATAGAAAATACAATGAGATCAATCCTTATAAAAAAGAGATCATGCAAACCCTAATAAAACCCTAATAGAAGCCCTAATAGGAAAATATTTAATAATTAATATAATTATTAAATGTCACATTATGCAAACTAACATGCAATCTTAAGAAGGGAATAAAGGTAACTTAATCAATATAATTAAGTTAAGACCTTTACTCTAACACCCCCCCTTAAGATGAGCAACAGTGCAGCTACAAAAAAATGCAAGAAAGCAAAAGTAACTACAATGCAAGAAGGCAAACATGGGTCCCGACAACTAGGCCAGATCAGGTACCCAAATACAACCAAATCTTTGTAAAATGGAGAAATAGAGAAAACCTCATGGGAAAAAACTCTACTCCTAAAAGAGATGCAGAAAGCCAAGAAGAAGAACATCACTAAAGCAGAAAAAGCTGCAAACAATTGTCGAAAGATGACTACTATGGTGCTGAAGAATCTCTGCTGAAGATGGAAGATCCCTTCCAAGGCGAAACCAAGGGAGAATTAGCACTGACAATATAATAACCCCCCATAATGCTGAACTGGGAGAGCTTGACAGATCCACTGAAATGATGTGAAACACCCTGTAGTGCATGAAGAAGAAGAAACAACATCTGAAAGTGCACAAGATAGCACCTGTAATTGAAAAGTGGTGTGCAAAACAAAGGACACATGCATGAGGCTGAAATCATATGGATTCATGGTTGTCATGGAGGGACACTCACCAGACAAAGGTGTGATGGCAAACAAAGGCAAACTACACAACCCCCAATGGTATGGATTCACTGTCATCATGGAGGGATACTCACTAGACAAAGATGTGATGGCAAAACAAAGGAAAACTACACAACCCTTCATGACACTTTATAATATTAGTGTGAGTACAAAATATGGTACAACCTTTTGTGCAAAATCCCCAAAAGATGCATGTACAATAGTGTGACACTTTGTCTCAGTGCGTTTACATAAAAGATAGCTTACAAATGATGCTCAAAATATCCTCGAAGGACAAAATTATGGAAACACATGAAGAATAGCCAAAAACAAAGCATCCCATGCAAACAAAAAATTTCCAAGAGAAAATATGTCTAAGTAATCCACCAGAGTGTGAAAACACAAATAACTAAATAAAATATACCTAGAGTTAAATCTAGAAAAGGTGCATAGATGAAACTGAAGAGCTCTGAAATACGGTTCCAACACCACTGAGATTGCGAAAAACGGAGAAACTGATCAAAAGTTATGAGCTTGAGACTAAAAATAGCCCCTTTGTCTTCAGCTAGCTGTATAATGCACCAATGGAAAAAAAAGTGATGTGACCTACACCACTGGAAAGATGAGAAAACCAGCTTTTCGACGATATCTCGTTTGCCAAAAAATGATATCGTATGCCCAAGTTACGGCCTGCGGAATAAATTAGCTCCAAAGAGGGAAAAAGCCAGCGCTGGGTTAAATTTGATGGTCATACAACCATTGCAGCAAAATCACTGGGTTAAATTTGACGGCCAAACGATCGTCACCGTAAAAGTGCGATTGGCTAGTTTTGAAAAAAATTACAATGCAGATTTTTTTTTTGATAAAAAAAATTTTAATTTTTTTTTTGATGAGGGGAGGCACGTGGGCCCACCCCCCATCACACCTGGGCGGATTGTAATTACCACCGGTTGGCAGTACGCCAACCAGCGTACCACAGGGCCCGCAGGCCTACGGATGCAGGTACCTGCGGGTACCCTTGTATCGAGCTGGCAAGCCTTTAAACTGCGAAAAAATATTTATTTTTTTTGTTTGTTTTTTTCTTTTAATTTTTTTAATTAAAAAAAAAAAAAAATTTACAATGAGAAATATTCGCAGGAAATAAATATTTTTTCACGAAAAATAAAAATTTCTGAATTTTTATTTTCCAGGCAGGCGACGGCCTTACGACCGTACTGCAAAATTTTTTTGCCTCAAATTTTGACTTTGTCCAAAATGGACGAATGAACAATCGATTTAGGGGTTTTGGACCGTTGCAGATGCAATGGAAAAGTCCGTTTGAGCTGAAAATGCTTCAGTGATGTTCTTCTTCTTAGCTTTTTGCATCTCTTTTTGGAGTAGACCTTTTCCCTAGGAGGTTTTCTTTATTTCTCCTCTTTACAGAGATTTGGTTGTATTTGGATACCTGATCTGGTTTAGTTTTCGGGACCTATGTTTGCCTTCTTGCATTGTAGTTACCTTTGCTTTCTTGCATTTGTTTGTAGCTACACTATTGCTCATCTTAAGGGGGTGTGTTAGAGTAAAGGTCTTAACTTAATTATGTTGATTAAGTTACCTTTATTCCCTTCTTAAGATTTCACGTTAGTTTGCATAAAGTGACTTTTAATAATTATATTAATTATTAAATGTTTTCCTATTAGGGTTTTATTAGGGTTTGCATGATCTCCATTTTATAAGGATTGATCTCATTGTATTTCATATCAATTCATTCTCTCATTCTCTTTGATATATACATTTTCAGTTTTTAGAGAACCCTTGCTTGTTTGTCTCCATCTCTTCTTTTGTGATAGATTATTTGTATGCAGATGATCTTCGGGGTTTGTGAAGTTATATTTTCTCAACTCCTACAGATGACCAACAGTGCAGCTACAAACAAATGCAAGAAAACAAAGGTAACTACAATGCAAGAAGACAAACATGGGTCCCGACAACTGGGCCAGATCAGGTACCCAAATACAACCGAATCTCTGTAAAGAAGAGAAATAGAGAAAACCTCATGGGAAAAATCTTTACTCCAAAAAAAGATGCAAAAAGCCAAGAAGAAGAACATCAATGAAGTAGAAGCTGTAAACAATTGTCGAAAGATGACTGCTATGGTGCTGAAGAACCTCCGCTGAAGATGGAAGATCCCTTCCAAAGCGAAACTAAGAATTAGCACAAACGATATAATAACCCCCCCATAATGCTGAACTGGGAGAGCCTGACAGATCCACTGAAATGATGTGAAACACTTTGTAGTGCATGAAGAAGAAGAAACAACATCTGAAAGTGCACAAGAAAACACCTGCAACTGAAAAAGTGGTGTGCAAAACAAAGCACACATGCATGAGACTGGAATCATATGGATCCATGGTCGTCGTGGAGGGACACTCACCAGACAAAGGTGTGATGAAAAATAAAGGCAAACTACACAACCCCCCATGGTATGGATTCACTGTCATCGTGGAGGGACACTCACCGGACAAAGATGTGATGGAAAAACAAAGGCAAACTACACAACCCCTCATGACACTTTTTAATAATAGTGCGAGTACAAAATATGGCACAACGTTATGTGTAAAATCCTCAAAAGATGCATGTACAACAGTGTGGCACTTTATCTCAGTACGTTTACATAAAAGATAGCTTACAAATGATGCTCAAAATGTCCTCAAAGGACAAAATGTTGGAAATACATGAAGAACAACAAAAAACAAAGCATCCCATGCAAACAAAAAGTTTCTAAGAGAAAATATGTCCAGGTAATCCACCAGAGTGTGAAACATAAATAACTGAATAAAATATACCTGGATTGAAATCTGAAAAAAGTGCATAGATAAAATTGAAGAGCTCTAAAATACGGTTCCAACGTCGCTGAGATTGCGAAAAACAGAGAAACTGATCAAAAGTTATGAGCTTGAGATTGAAAATAGCTTTTTATCTTCAATTGGTTGTAGAATGCACCAATGGAAAAAATATGTGATGGGACCCACACCACTGAAAAGATAAGAAAGCTAGCTTTCTGATGATATCTCGTTTTCCAAAAAATGATATCGTATGCCCAAATTACGGCCTCCAGAATAAATCAACTCCAAAGAGGAAAAAACCAGCGCTAGGTTAAATTTGACGGTCATACGACCGTCGCAGCAAAAACAATGGGTTAAATTTGAAGGCCAGATGGCCATCACCCTAAATGCACAATTAAGCTTATACAGGAAAAAATTGTTTTAAAAAAAAAAACAATAAAAACACATTTACAAATTTTTTTTTTATAGAAAAAAAAGTATTGAAAAAAAATAAAAATTAAACTGGAGGTGGGGGAGGCACGTGGCACATCCCCACTGTACCCTGTGCAGCCACGGTACACTACATAGGGATTGCGTAGGGTACACTGTGCAGGGTCTGCGCAAGGTACTCTATCGGCCTGCGCAGGGTCCCGGGCCCACCGGCCTAAGCAAGCCGTTAAAAGGCTTTTTTTAAAATGCTTTTTTAATTTTTTTTTTTTTTGATAAAAAATCAAAATAACATTACATAATGTTTTTTTTTTTTCTTAAATAAATTTTCGGATGAAAATAAATTCAATTTTTTTTTTTTTTACCAATATGTTTCTAAACCATGCACAGACAATGGCCGTACGTCTGTATGGTCGTACCTGCTAAAAAATTTTGCCCCAAATTTCAACTTTGTCCAAAATGGATGAATGAACAGTCGATTTAGGGGTTTTGGACCACTGCGGACGCAATGGTGAAGTTCATTTGAGCTGAAAATGCTTCAAAATTACAGGTATGTCCTGGATCAAGAAAACAAACCCCAAACCCTTGAAGCTCCAAAAATCTTCAAAACAAGAATAGAAAGCAGCAGGTGTGGAGCTCTGATACCATGTAGGAGTTAAGAAAATACAACTTCACAAACCCCGAAAATCACCTGCATGCAAATAACCTGTCACAAAAGAAGAGATGGAGACAAACAAGCAAGGGTT
The DNA here is from genome assembly GCA_007115665.2 of Sequoiadendron giganteum. NCBI lineage: Eukaryota > Viridiplantae > Streptophyta > Pinopsida > Cupressales > Cupressaceae > Sequoiadendron > Sequoiadendron giganteum. The sequence continues at coordinate 69,269,469 of CM021108.1, read as the reverse complement.
CTCTGAAAACTGAAAATGTATATATCAGAGAGAATGAGAGAATGAGATAATGAATTGATAGAAAATACAATGGGATCAATCCTTATAAAAAAGAGATCATGCAAACCATAATAAAACCCTAATAGAAAAAACCTTAATAGAAGCCCTAATAGGAAAACATTTAATAATTAATATAATTATTAAATGTCACATTATGCAAACTAACGTGAAATCTTAAGAAGGGAATAAAGGTAACTTAATTAGCATAATTAAGTTAAGACCTTTACTCTAACACTTTTGTTCTATGTGTGTTTGTGGACATGTAACATTCAAGGTCATGCTGAGGTAACAACTGAAGCTTCTAACACTAGAAGAATGCGCAGTTAAAAATGCAAGGAGAAGAGAATCAAAAAATGTAGCTTGTGAAGCAAAGGAATTGCAGCCCATATAGCCACAAATTCCTGTGCAATCTAAGAGAGATGTCAAATTGGCAAAACAAAGGGCATGAATGAGGAAAGTTCATGGAAGGACAGGAATAGATACAGAAGTTGGGGGCACATCATCAACCATAAGTGAAGCTCAATGCACATCTCCAGTTGAAGACACATTGACAACAACATGTGGTTTTCCAGGTACATCAGAAATCACATCTCCAATTGAAGACACACCATCAAAAACATTGCATTTTGAAATTACATCAACAAACACATCTCTATTTGAAGGAACTCCAAAAATGACATATCAAGTTGGAGGTACAACATCGTTTACATGTCAATCTCAAGGTATTTCATCAATTGCACCTCCAATTGAAGGTACATAATCTATTCCCGATGTTGTTGACCTTCCCAATATTGACACAAATTTACATTTGAGAACTCCTCCTAGAGTTTTGCATAGAAAATGCACATTTTTGATTGATATTGATTCCAATGTTTTGAAATGGATGCCTAATAAGATTCCAAAATGTACATGTCAAAGATATGCAGAAAGGATATGGAGTTTGTTTTTTGCGAAGTTAAGTGAGGGTGGAAGATGCCAACTATTTGTTGAAATGATGAGGCAACTCAAATTTAGGCCCACCATGAAGGCTCTTGGGCTAAGAGTTTTGAATGACTCAAGTGAAAATTCCATTGTAAAGAACTTGATGAGTGCATATGAGAGCATGGGTTCCATCTCACGTACGAAGGATAGTTGTGCCACATGACGTGTGATGACAACAACTCTCTTAAGCAGTCAAACAAGGAACAAGGTGAACCTTACAAAGGCAAGTAAGTCTTTGAAAATAAGTAGATCATCTCTAATGAGAGCCAAAGGAAGGCGTGAAAGAGTGGAGGATCCAAATAACAATGAGTTATGGGCATTTTCAGGTAGAGTGCCACGAAAAGACACAAGAATTGTTCAAGGCTTGGGATCTTTAATTTTTAATTATTGGAAGGATAACACAAGGACCTCTCCTAATCAAAGAGATGTTGTAAGAAGGAGAATTGGTAGTAAAAATAGTGAGCCACATCCAATGCATTATTTGGATACCACTCAAACCCAATTTTTGCTGATTTTGTACAGACGTTTCCTGAAATTAAAATATGTCAAAGGTATTTTGAAATGCTAAAGCCTTTTTATGTCAAAATAAATCACACACGCACTACTTGTTGTTGTAGGGTTCATATTGAGTTTTCTAACCATTATGATTTTTATCGACGTATATGTGTAGATATGCATACTAACAATGTTTTGCAGGAATGTAACATAATGTCTCCACCTAAATAGTCAAAGAAATTTTTGTCTTCCATTTTATGTGAGAGAGGATGGTCAAATTTTTTCCAAAAAATCATGTTTGGATGACACATGTGATCATTGTGGTGGCATGCAACATTTGCCAATTTGCCAACACATGGCTAGTACACACACAATTGGAGAAAAAATATTGGAATTTCACAAATATAAGACAGTGGCATATAGTCTAAAAGATGAGAAAGAAGCAAAGAAGTGTGAATTGGTCAGTGATCAGATTCTAGTGTATCAGTTTATGGGCATTTTTCGTGATCGGGTGGTTTATGATTATGAAACACATACACACAGAGCACAATGGTTGGACTCACAGTTCAAGTTATGCAAGGACACTTTTCCACTTCGTCATATCATATTAGTTGTCGACTTCATTGAGAACTACACATTACAACCACAGAACGAGGTGTAATCAAATTACTACAACTCTGTGCAGGTTGCTATATTTGTACATATAGCATTCATTCATGCAAATGATAGTATAGTGGAAAATAGGAAAGTATTAAGGGAGTATCACTTTTACATCAGTGATGATCACACACATTCTATAGAGTTTGTTCAAGGTTTCTTTCATATGTTCTATGCTGATCTGGCTAGCAGGGCCATATCATTTAGTCAACATATCATATGGTTAGATAATTGTACATCACAATTCAAGAATTCCATAATGTTTTATTGGTTTAGCAGGATGCATAGGATTAGTGGTGTTAACCATATGTGGAACTTCTTAGAGGTCGGGCATGGAAAGGAGGAGCATGATGGAGTAGGTGCATGTATCAATAGAGCCCTAGCACGAGAAGAGTTAAAGTACATAAATAGTGTAAAGTTGATAGATGCAGGATCAATTGTCTAGTGGTGCAATGGTTCAATGGGTCTAGGTAGTGAAGGTAATTATTTAGTTCGTAGATTTTTTCATTTAGTAGATGATACTAACATTGAAAAATATGAGGATTGTTGTACACTAACAGGATCGAGTGAGCTACACTCTTTTAGAAGATCTAATGTAGGTACATGGACTATCCATACAAGGAAGATGGCATGCTTTTGTTATGCATGTACACTTCAATCATGGAATGATTGCGAGTCAATAGAGTGGGTTGATGAATAGTTTGTAAGAAGTCTAACCCCACTTGACACTTATCAGCTCCCGACAGCTCTACAAATCATGGAGATGCAATCATCCATTCACTTTGATCATGTATCAGACCTACTAGAACCAGGTAATATATATTACTTACAAGTTTTATTGTGTTGCTCAGTAAATAAATCTAACAAGATGAACATATCAATGCAGGGCATGCTTATGCAGTGATTGCAGATGAAGACAATGAAGAGGGTATAGATTATTACCTGTGTCATTGTATCGAGGCCAAATATAAATTGGAGTCCCTAGTTATAGATGGAGAAAAAATAGAATATCCTACAGGTTTGGTTGTTATTAATGGAACATGGCTTCGAAGGTATCCAGTTAAGAATGTTGCAATTTGGATGTTTGAGGACTTTGAAATGCATCAAAAAATTCTTCACTATTCAAACCTTTTCGTCACCACCAACGTTCATTTGATCAAATATAAGGGTAGACCTGTGAACAAGAACTTGTGGAAAGTGCATGAGTCTTACCATGAGGAAATACTCAACACAATAAATACTAGAGCAGACCCAAATGGTTCCTTGGATTGATTTGCAAGTATGGACATTGAATTTGTAAAGCCATGTTATTGATCACTCTTTTGGACCAACACCTTGCAATAAGGATTTTTCACCATTACTGTTTGATGTCATATGCATTTACGACTGTCATTGATCCTTTTCTGATTGTGAGTGTAGGTAATACTGAAGTTTTTCAAAGTATATAAGAAAATAACAACATCGGTTGTTAGTGCAAGTATTCAGTGGTATGAGAAACATCGGTTGCTGGTGCATTTTATGGTTGTCAATCTTCTCTTTATTTTCCATCTCCTAGATTTATCGGATTCTTATATGCTACATGTTTTATGTTAAGCCTCTCAGTGATATATTTGAAATTTATACGTAGGGTCATCAAGAGATGATAAAGTAGCGAAGGGGCACATCACCATTGTAGGGCCTTCAATCGACCTCCTTATCTAGCATGCATGAAGGTAATAGTAGGTCTCATCGGCTGTATGACTGACATTATCTAGTTATTTCTCTTTTAATGATTTTTGTGTGAGTCTATGTCTAATATTGAGATGCTTTTGCAAGTTTTTTGTGGACCAAATTCCTATGATACTACAAAACCACAGAGAGGCTACTACCCATGTGTTTCGTAGGGAGCAGGGGATGTACATGTTTTGAACCATTTTGGAATGCAAATAGTTGGGCCAGCTGAGGTGGAATGGAAAAATGAATCTGGGCAGCAACTCTTCTTGTCCTTTTCTCAAGTACAATATATTTCATGATTTGTGTTGGAAATGGGAGGATTATTTCCCCACAATTATTGCTACAAGTATTGACAAATGGGAATATTTTCAAGATGTTCTTCCATCAATATTGTAATATTTGTCATTGAATTAGTGTATTTTTTGATATATTAAAATCATGAGAAATTAATACATGCAAATGTGTATATTCCTTAATATATGCCTCAATTAAATATGTATATTACATTTAAAATTAGTTGTAATGCTTCATGGTTTACATTTAAAGAGTTAATTGAAGACTCTACATTCATAAGGACCTATTGCTACATACACAATCATAGCTCTTGGAGTCTTCAGACACTGACTGACATAGACTTGACATTCATAAGACATTGATTGTGGTGAGTGAATTTTACTGTCAAGCACTTTATAATCATACACTTACTTTACTTAACAGCTGATTACTACTCATTTCTAATCTATCCTTTTCATTTGCACATTTCCATGTACAGTGACCCTTCACAATTCCCTTATGTTCATACATTCATGATGCTTGTCTTAATGAGTAACCTTCCTTTAAATATATTGTCCTTTGATGAAATGATGTTTGTCTTCATACCTCACTTCCCTTGACACTATCAATTGATTGTACATTTATTTGTTTCCTATCCAATTCCAGCTCTCCTAAATTGGATCTTTACAATACCCTCATAATAAGGAAGTGAACGACCTCAAAGAAAGGATATCGAAAAAGGGCATCATCTTTATTACAATTCATAGAAACTACATCATTTACTGCTGCACCCTCGTTACTAAATGATGACCACGGTTTATTAATCCTTGGCTCTAGTTTTATTCCTTGAAAGTGTAGAAGACTCGCAAGAAACACCAGATTATCTAGCCCAAAATCGAGAAAAGAAAATATTATATTCATCTAAAGACTATCTAACCTCATTCACAAAACCTTCTGATGGAATTTCAAATACCCTAACTAACTGTTAGCAGTGATCTTCCGTGAAATCCTCAATGGTCCCTCTATCTGAACATCTAGGGTTTCTTCAATCTGTGTTATCTCTTGATAATTTGATATGTTGCTACTATCTTTTTCCAATTAACCGGCATATGCCATTACTTCAATCCTGGCATATGCCATTACTTCAACCCTGTGAGAACTGACATTAACTTCTTTGTAGTCTTCCATTTGAAAGCTTGTAGCACATTTGACTACCATGAAAGCTCAAAAAACTGGTAGAAGAGACCTAAAAGGTAACAAAAACCTAACGTCTCAACTCAGTCTTTATTAAATTCAATCATAACAAAACAACCCACTCATGCATGTGAATCTGACTCATTCAAGGCATTAGAGACTAACCTCTTACAAATTTTAAAAGAAAAGGTTGTTTTAACACTCAAGGATTGAACATAGACTAACAATTGTAATTGTTTGGATCTACCAATTCATCCCCCCTCTCAGTTGATTGTGTGCCCTTCACCCTTGGCCTTTCCATTATTATCATAACTTTGAAGAAAAATAACAAAAACTAATCCAAGTGCCTAACAATGATATTGCCTTACATTCATCATCCTATATTGATCCATCCACTTTAGCCTCATCATCCACCTCACATAAATCCTTTCCAAATATCAAGGTCCAAATACGAGACAAGACAAGGGTTGTAGAGACTATGGTCTTAAAGGGTATTTTTATGTAGGAAAAATCCCATCTTCTCCTAAGACATATGGAAAACCATAACACATAGAAAAAATCCTCTTCTATCATCAAATTTGAACCCATGGTTTTCTCCAAGTGGGGAGAGCTAAACAAAGAGGTTATAGAGGAAGACATGTCCAAATTGTTAAACCAATATGAGAAAGAGAAAGCAACCTTCCAATAGATCAATGTGGTAAGGGTTTCCAAGTCATTAAGAACATGGGGGATTCACATGACATGGTAGCATTGGTCTACATCAACAAGGAATAAGATAACCTATTTTTCTAGAGAAATGACAAAAATATCAAGGGCTTGGGTATGGTTCATTATACATTACTCCTAACAGCGAGAGTACCCCTAAAATCATATTGCTTAGGGTTGAAAAGGTAGGGGCAGCGTATGCCTCAGAGAAATTGATTCAACCTAGGCCATCTCTAACATACCTTAGGGTATGGCATTCAACAAAACAACTACCATGGTTCAACCGACTCGATCTCTTAAGGGTGCAAAGTGGAAAAGGGCAACAATATTTGACAGGGTATTACTCGTGATTATGAAATCTTTGTTTGAACATATGAGATCATGTTGGACCCCTCTACAATAACCTCTCTCGGTTATTGCTATCTCAGAGGCATTTTCCTGTGGTGCCAAATTTTCACTCGGGGAAAGAGTTGTCAAATGCAAGTAGTTTTAAGTTGCAAAGTGGTGCAACTTTCATTCTATAGCTCATGTGACCAAACAAACTATTCCAACATGTCTAGGTGGGTACATTTACACTAGGCATGGTCCTCTTTCACACCTAAACAAGTGGAATTGCTCTGAGCTACCTTCAACCGGATCGATCCCTTAAGGGTCCAATGTGCAAAATGGCTGTGAGATTCAACATGCTATTACTCAGACATTGTGATGCTTAGAAACTTCTCATCTGATCCTACAAGATCATGTTGGGCCCATCTACAATAACCTCTCTCAGTTTTTGCTATCTCAAAGGAATTTTTCTGTGCTGGCGAATTTTCACTGAGGGAAAAAATTGTCAAATGCAAGTAGTTGAAAGTTGCAAAGTGGTGCAACTTTCCTTCTATAGCTCATCTGACCAAACAGACTATTCCAATGCATCTGGGTGGGTACGTTTACGCTAGGCACAGTCCTCTTTCACACCCAAACACACAGAATCGCTCTGAGCTATGTTCAACCGGATCGATCCCTTAAGGGTCAGAAGTGCAAAATGGTTGTGACATTCAACATGATATTACTTGAGCACCTTGATGCTTAGATACTTCTCATCTGATCCTATGGGATCACGTTGGGCCCCTCTACAATAACCTCTCTCAGTTTTTTCTATCTCGGAGGAATTTTCACTCGGGGAGAAACTTGTCAAATGCAAGTAGTTGAAAGTTGCAAAGTGGTGCAACTTTTGTTTTGTAGCTTCTGTGACCAAACAAACTATTCCAATGCATCTGAATAGGTATTTTTACGCTAGAAATGGTCCTCTTTCATACCTAAACACACGCAATCGCTCCGAGCTATGTTCACCAGATCGATCCCTTAAGGGTCCAAAGTGCAAAATGGTTACGAACTTTAGCATGCTATTACTCGGACACCGTGATGCTTAAAAACTTCTTGTTTGATCCTATGGGATCATGTTGGGCCCCTCTACAATAAAATTGCTCGGTTTTTGCTATCTCAGAGGATTTTTCCTATGGTAGCAAATTTTCACTTGAGGAAAAAGTTTTCAAATGCAAGTAGTTGAAAGTTGCAAAGTGGTACAACTTTCGTTCTACAGCTCGTGTGACCAAACAGACTATTCCAACGCATCCGAATAGGTATGTTTATGCTAGGCATGCCCCTCTTTCGCACCCAAATACATGGAATCGCATTGAGCTAGGTTCAACCAGATCGATCCCTCAAGGGTCCAAAGTGCAAATGACTGCGAACTTCAACATGCTATTACTCAAACATCGTGACAATTAGAAACTTCTCTTCTGATCCTATGGGATCACGTTGGACCCCTCTATAATAACCTTGCTCGGTGTTTGCTATCTTGGAGGCTTTTTGCTATGGTGGCGAATTTTCACTCGAGGAAAAAGTTATCAAATGCAAGTAGTTGAAATTTGCAAAGTGGTACAACTTTCGTTCAACAGCTCGTGTGACCAAACGAACTATTCCAACGAGTCTGAATAGGTATGTTTACGCTAGGCATGGTCCTCTTTTGCACCCAAATATGCGAAATCGCTCTGAGGTACATTCAACTAGATCAATCCCTTAAGGGTCCAAAGTGAAAAATGGCTACGAACTTCAACATGCTATTACTCGGACATCATGATGCTTAGAAACTTCTCGTTTGATTCAGCAAGAACTAAAAAATTGGCAAAAAATGCTTTTAAAACCTGCAAAAAAATGCGAATAAAATAGTGTTGATTTTCATGTGAAAAAAAAAATGAGAGCATAGCTTGTTTCTTACTATTATGATTTGATAGACTTTTTCCAAGCATCCATAGCTTGTTTGAAAGCACTTGTTTTAGGCTTTTAGCTATAAAAACAAGGCAGTGAACTGTTTGATAAAATGCTTTGGTAGACATGTATGAAAAATGTCGTAGCATAGACAAGGTAGTGAATTGTTTGAAAAAATTCCTCAAAGAAATGCCCTCTCATGGTGATGGAATGCCATGTCAATCTGTAGCCATAGGCATTCATCATGGCATTCCCTCACCATGAGACCACATTTATTTGAGGCATTTTTTTAAGCAATTTGCTGCCTTGTCTATGCTATTTCTTACTATTATGCTTCAATAGATTTTTTCCAAGCATCCATAGCTTGTTCGAAAGCACTTGTTTTAGGCTTTTAGCCATAGCAGCAAGGCAGTGAACTATCTAACAAAATTCTTTGGTAGACATGTATGAAAAATGTGGTAGGATAGACAAGGCAGTGAATTGCTTGAAAAAATGCATGAAAGAAATGCAGTCTCATGGTGATTATTGTCATTGCATTCCATCATCATGAGACCGCATTTATTTGAGGCATTCTTTCAAACAGTTCACTACCTTGTCTATGGCTTGTAATGCCTTCAAAAGGCTAATTTGTCCAATTTGTATGTTCAAGCCAAAATGATGTGTTGAGGCCTTGTAATGGCTAATTTGAATGTAATCAAGTCATAAAATAAGTCACTAGGAGGTGAAAATATAAAAAATGCAAATAATACAATGTTGTTAAAAAGTAATTATGATGTAATTATGCAGCAAGAGAGAGCATAAATCAAGGAAGATGAAGAGTTAAAAGGGTAGTTGCACCAATCAGAATTAGAAAAGGCATTGTAAGGTGTGCAAAAAGGGGGCTGGTATAGTTCTTTTTATAGTGGGTTTGAGAGTCTAATAGAGCATTTCATCACTACTCCACCAATGTAAGCCAAGTAGATTGGTGGAGTAGGTTAATGTTAGGGTGTTTTGAATGTTTTTTATGATTGTAGGTGTTTCACAAAAACTGCCAAGCCTTTGCGGTTTTTATTTCATCCTTGCAGTTGTGCCTTACCTTTTAAATTGCTCACTGTCCTCGGCATGCTCCACGTGGCTTCCTCGCAAAGCTTTTTGCTTTTCTATCACTTTGTTTTTCACCATTCTCCATTTGAATGCCGCGTGACTCTCTCTAGGTGCTTTCTGAACTGGGCCCGCCTTGTATTTTCTTTCGCTCGGCGTGCTCCATGTGGCTCCCCATCGAAGCTTTTGGCCAGGCATCCCTTCGTTATTTCATCGGGCCCCATCTGTGTGACACATGGCGGTTGCTGTTGCACTGGTTACCTTGGAACTACCGCTGCGCCTTTTGTACTGACCTATTGTTGCGTTTTCTTTCGGCACCATGTGTTCATTTCTGCTGCTGCGTAGTTTTTCGTTCCTTGTTGTGGCCTTGTTGGCATGCTCCTAGATGATCATTTTTTGATGTGGTGGCTCGTGATGATTTGGATCATCGGTCTCTACTTGTGGTTTTCCTTTTTTTGGTGTGTTTCAAGTGGTGGAATGCCAAATAAATATGGCCATGTTTATTTTTATTAGGTTGTTGATTAAGTTGCAAAAAACTCCCAAGCACTGAGAAGAAAGCCTTTGTAATAGATTTATTTAATTTGAAGACTCGAAACTGTGCCAAATAAATTCGACCTTTTTGTTTTTCATGCATTTAGTAAGACTATTGGTCTGTGCTATTATCTTCTTTTATTGTATGAATGCCTCTTCTTCAGCTTTTGTAATCCTTCATGGCTCAATGAATACAGATCATGTTTCTTCGACTCCTCTATGTTAGCTAAGGTCATGCTAGATTATGTTATGCAAATTATAAGGTATTCTTACGTTTAAGGGCTTTTCGAGAAAAAATAACTTGATGAACAACATTTTGGTGGTTCGGGTCTTTGCATTCTGCATTGTGCTCTGGTGAATTTGTCTAAGATTTTGGTGCATCGCCTGTTGTGTAGATTTTATATTTTTGCTATATTCCTAACCTTTTACTCCCCCACTAAATGAAGAGCCGACTTTGATAAAAATCTCGGAGGTCACTTAGCTAGCGCACAATGTCCCCCAATAGCTAAGGCTTCCATGAGACTAATGCTACACGCAAAATTCTGCGTCAACAGTTCTTTTTCTGGCACTCTCGGTGGGACAGCAAACTCGCACAATCACCTGATTTTATAAATGTGTATGAGCCATCAGCCTGGAATTATGTTGTTGACTATAAGAGTCCCTGGCCATCTCGTACCACCCTTAGTTTCTGTGCACATGACAAGTCGACAAGGTAGCCCTTCACCTCCTTCGTCTCCTCCTTCGTCATCGCCTAATCCACCTGTACCTATGGCTGCTAGAAATTATGTAGCCTAGGACTCCGATAGCCCACTAGTTGCACCTGCGCCTCCTACAGTATGGGCTCCAATCCCTGCTTCCACTTTGAAAGCTATCCCTAAGTATTCTGGGACAAGTCAAAGACACCAACGAAACATCTACAAGATATGATAGACATATGTCTGGTACATGGCGTATCAAATGAAAATGTAGCTCTTAGATTGTTGGCCGCATCCTTCCGAGGAAAGGCACTGAACTGGTACAAGACTCTTGAAGCTAGTACTATTGCAACTTGGGACCAGCTTGGGACCCCGTTTTATGATCTTTTTTCGAATGCTGGTGACAAATCTTCATTGTACCATCAATTGGTGAATATAAAGCGAGATCCTCATGAAGCTCTAACTGATTTCAATGTGAGGTTCCATTCGACCTGGCAGAGAGTGCCTGTGGGCAGTCGTCCGCCCCCGGACTTGGCATTTATGTTCTACTTAAAGTCAATCAACCTCGATATTTCTATGATGTTACAATCTCTTGGTGGAGAAATTCTTCCTGATGCTTATACCTTGGTTGTCGCTATGGAAAATAATTTGATCGTTGCAGGAAAGTTAGCACCAAGACCCATCATGCCATTGTTTCCCGAGTGCAACATCGTGGAAGCTGAGGTTCCTTCGACCAATACACCTACGGATCCTTCCCAATCTATGTACGTGTATCCCGGAAGTGCTCTGAGTGCATCTCCGACCGTAGCTCTCGTGCCTAATCTGTTGGCTGCTGGGATGAACAAGATGAGAGAACAAATGTGGGCCATGACTAATGAGTTGAATACTATGAAGCGACAACAATAAAGCTATCAAAAGCTAGCATACCAGAATTACCAAGGTGGAAAGCCTCCGTATGAATCAAATCAGTGGCAAGATAGATCAGGGTATGTGTAGGATCATCATGGAAAACACAGGCCCTTAAGTGGCAATGAAAATTTTAAAAAATTAGAGTTAGGCAACTTGACGTAAAAATTTGAATAAGTTATCTATATTATTTCAAAAATATGTAACAATAGAATCTGTAGAAAATTGAATGTAGTTTCTAAACTACTAGATATATTTAAAAAAAATAAAAATCTATTTGGTGAAAAGTTGAAATTTCAATGTAGTAGTACTTAAATTTCAGGGAAAAACTAAGAAGTAGGTGTCTGTCTGACCACCCTAACCACATTAAAATGAGAATATTTTTTAATAATATTTTTTATATAAGTAGAGGACTCATGTCCCGATGTGATGCATATTTTTTTGTATTTTTTTTCCAAGTAAATAATTAATTATGAATTTTTTATTACAACTTTTAAAAAATATAAAAACTCGTATATCTGACCACCTTAACTTGGTCAAAACTTGATGAAATTCATTTTTTTTTTTTTAATGATCCTATAGTATACGAAGCATAGAATGTGATGCATGTTTTGGATTCAAAAAATGTGATACGGTTTGAAAGATATAGATATTTTTCAATCAGCCTATCAATCAGGACTTTAGTTGTAATTCAAATAGAAATTGAATAATAATAGTTTATTAAATTCAAAGTAAAGCATAATTTATATTGGTAGAAAGTTGAGAATCTCCTTTAAAAACCCTTTTCGTTTCATCAATTTAGGGTAAAAAAGAAGTCGTCAGCCACATGGGCGAAGTCTAGAAAAGCAAGGTAAGCTGTTAAACACGTTTTTTGTGTTGACTTCTTAGAATTGGCATGTCCTAGCCAAATTCCGAAGCAAACCCAAGGCTAATCCCCAGGTAGTAGGTTTTGTGTTAGACATATCCGATATACGATTTATTTTATATATAATTTTAAAAAATCTAATATAGTTTTTAATATACGATTTAAAAAATTGAAATTTTCAAGTCAGTTATCCGATTTATTTTATATATAATTTAAAAAAATCTAATATAGTTTTTCATATATGATTTTAAAAATTGAAATTTTCAAGTCAGATATCCGATTTATTTTATATATAATTTTAAAAAATCTAATATAGTTTTTAATATATGATTTAAAAAATTGCAATAAATAATTTATAGTTTATTTGAATATGTCTAGTTGAGAATATACAATATAGTTTATAATTCAATTAATTTATGATAATCTTTTACGGAATTATGTATAATATATAATATATAATATATTATACTATTATGTATAATATTTAAAAAATTGTTTATATATTCTAGTTAATGTATAAATATATATATATATATATATAAAGTTAATATATAACATATTATATAACTAATTAATATTACTAATATATTAAATATTTAAATATTCATTCTTTCCCCCTCTCTCTCTCTCCCTCCCTCTCATCCTCTCTATCTCCCTCTCTCTGTCTCCGTCTCTCCGTCTCTCTCTCTCTCTCTCTCTCTCTCTCTCTCTCTAGCAAGAAACACCAGATTATCTAGCCCAAAAGCCACAAAAGAAAATATTATATTCATCTAAAGAATATCTAACCTAATTCACAAAACCTTCTGATGGAATTTCAAATACCCTAACCAACTGTGAGCAGTGATCTTCCTTGAAATCCTGAATGGTCCCTCTATTTGAAAATCTAGGGTTTCTTCAATCTGTGTTATCTCTTGATGATTTGATATGTTGCTGCTATCTTTTTCCAATTAACCGGCATATGCCATCACTTCACTCCTGTGAGAACTGACATTAACTTCTTTGTAGTCTTCCATTTGAAAGATTGTAGCACATTTGACTGCCATGAAAGCTCGAAAAACTGGTAGAAGAGACCTAAAAGGTAACAAAACCCTAACGTCTCAACTCAGTCTTTATTAAATTCAATCATAACAAAACAACCCACTCATGCATGTGAATTTGACTCATTCAAGGCATTAGAGACTAACCTCTTACAAATTTTAAAAGAAAAGGTTGTTTTAACACTAAAGGATTGAACATAGACTACCAATTGTAATTGTTTGGATCTACCAATTCATCCCCCCTCTCAGTTGATTGTGTGCCCTTCACCCTTGGCCTTTCCATTATTATCATAACTTTGAAGAAAAATATCTAAAAATACTCCAAGTTCCTAACAATGATATTGCCTTACATTCATCATCCTATATTGATCCATCCACTTTAGCCTCATCATCCACCTCACATAAATCTTTTCCAAATATCAAGGTCCAAATACGAGACAAGACAAGGGTTGTAGAGACTATGGTCTTAAAGGGTATTTTTATGTAGGAAAACTCCCATCTTCTCCTAAGACATATGGAAAACCATAACACATAGAAAAAATCCTCTTCTATCATCAAATTTGAACCCATGGTTTTCTCCAAGTGGGGAGAGCTAAACAAAGTGGTTATTGAGGAAGACATCTCCAAATTGTTGTACCAATATGAGAAAGAGAAAGCAACCTTCCAATAGATCAATGTGGTAAGGGTTTCCAAGTCATTAAGAACATGGGGGATTCACATGACATGGTAGCATTGGTCTACATCAACAAGGAATAAGATAACCCATTTTTCTAGAGAAATGACAAAAATATCAACAGCTTGGGTATGGTTCGTTATACGTTACTCCTAACAGTGAGAGTACCCCTAAAATCATATTGCTTAGGGTTGAAAAGGTAGGGGTAGCATATGCCTTAGAGAAATTGATGCAACCTAGGTCATCTCTAACATACCTTAGGGTATTACATTCAACAAAACAACTACTATGGTTCAACCAACTCGATCTCTTAAGGGTGTAAAGTGCAAAAGGGCAACAATATTTGACAGGGTATTACTCGTAAATCGTGGTGATTACGAAATATCTATTTGAACATATGAGATCACGTTGAACCCCTCTACAATAACCTCTCTCGGTTATTGCTATCTCAGAGGCATTTTCCTGTGGTGGCGAATTTTCACTGGGGGAAAGAGTTGTCAAATGCAAGTAGTTGAAAGTTGCAAAGTGGTGCAACTTTCATTCTGCAGCTCATGTGACCAAACAAACTATTCCAACATGTCTAGGTGGGTACATTTACGCTAAGCATGGTCCTCTTTCACAACTAAACAAGCGGAATCGCTCTGAGCTACGTTCAACCAGATTGATTCTTTAAGGGTCCAATGTGCAAAATGGTTGTGAGATTCAACATGATATTACCTAGACACCATGATGCTTAGAAACTTCTTGTCTAATCCTATAAGATCATGTTGGGCCCAACTACAGTAACCTCTCTCAGTTTTTGCTATCTCGAAGGAATTTTCCTATGCTGGTGAATTTTCACTCAGGGAAAAAGTTGTCAAATGCAAGTAGTTGAAAGTTACAAAGTGGTGAAATTTTCCTTCTGTAGCTCGTTTGACCAAAAAGACTATTCCAATGCATCTATGTGGGTACATTTACGCTAGGCACAATCCTCTTTTACACCCAAACACGCAAAATCGCTCTGAGCTACGTTCAACCGGATCGATCCCTTAAGGGTCCAAAGTGCAAAATGGCTATGAAATTAAACATGCTATTACTCGGGTACCATGATGCTTAGATACTTCTCATATAATCCTATGGGATCACGTTGGGCCCCTCTCCAATAACCTCTCTCAGTTTTTTCTATCTCGGAGGAATTTTCACTCGGAGAAAAACTTGTCAAATGCAAGTAGTTGAAAGTTGCAAAGTGGTGCAACTTTCGTTCTATAGCTCCTGTGACCAAAAAAACTATTCCAACGTGTCTGAATAGGTATTTTTATGCTATACATGTTCCTCTTACATACCTAAACACACGGAATCACTCCAAGCTATGTTCACTAGATCAATCCCTTAAGGGTCCAAAGTGCAAAATGGCTACGAACTTCAACATGCTATTACTCGCACACCGTGATGCTTAGAATATTCTTATCTAATCCTATGGGATCATGTTGGGCCCCTCTACAATAAAATTTCTCGGTTTTCGCTATCTCGGAGGCTTTTTCCTATCGTAGCAAAATTTCACTCGAGGAAAAAGTTGTCAAATGCAAGTAGTTGAAAGTTGGAAAGTGGTGCAACTTTTGTTCTGCAGCTCGTGTCACCAAACAAACTGTTCCAACACATCTGAATAGGTATGTTTATGCTAGGCATGCTCCTCTTTCACACCTAAATACGCGGAATCACTCCAAGCTAGGTTCAACCAGATCGATCCCTTAAGGGTCCAAAGTGCAAAATGGCTGCGAACTTCAGCATGCTATTACTCAGACATCGTGATGATTAGAAACTTCTCGTCTGATCCTATGGGATCACGTTGGACCCCTCTATAATAACCTTGCTCGGTGTTCGCTATCTTAGAGGATTTTTCCTATGGTGGCGAATTTTCACTTGAGGAAAAAGTTGTCAAATGCAAGTAGTTGAAAGTTGCAAAGTGGTGCAACTTTCATTCAACAACTCGTGTGACCAAACGAACTATTCCAACACGTCTGAATAGGTATGTTTACGCTAGGCATGGTCCTCTTTTGCACCCAAATATGTGGAATCGATCTGAGATACATTCAACTAGATCAATCCCTTAAGGGTCCAAAGTGCAAAATGGCTGCGAAATTCAGCATGCTATTACTCGGACATCATGATGCTTAGAAACTTCTCGTTTGATTCAGAAAAAACTAAAAAATGGAAAAAAATGATTTTAAAACCTGCAAAAAAATGCGAATAAAATTGTGTTGATTTTCATGTGAAAAAAAACAGTGAGACCATAGCTTGTTGCTTACTATTATGCTTTGATAGACTTTTTCCAAGCATCCATAGCTTGTTTGAGAGCACCTATTTTAGGCTTTTAGCTATAAGAGCAAGGCAGTGAACCGTTTGATAAAATGCTTTGGTAGACATATATGAAAAATGTTGTAGCATAAACAAGGTAATGAATTATTTGAAAAAATTCCTCAAAGAAATGCCCTCTCATGGTGATGGAATGCCATGACAATCTGTAGCCATAGGCATTCATCATGGCATTCCCTCACCATGAGACCACATTTATTTGAGGAATTTTTTCAAGCAGTTTGCTGCCTTGTCTATGCTATTTCTTACGATTATGCTTCAATAGATTTTTTCCAAGCATCCATAACTTCTTTGAAAGCACTTGTTCTAGGCTTTTAGCCATAGCAGCAAGGTAGTGAACTATTTGACAAAATTCTTTGGTAGACATGTATGAAAAATGTGGTAGGATAGACAAAGCAGTCAATTGTTTGAAAAAATGCCTGAAAGAAATGCAGTCTCATGGTGATTATTGTCATTGCATTCCATCACCATGAGACCGCATTGATTTGAGGCATTCTTTCAAACAATTCACTGCCTTGTCTATCGCTTGTAATGCCTTCAAAAGGCTAATTTGTCCAATTTGTATGTTCAAGCCAAAATGATGTGTCGAGGCCTTGTAATGGCTAATTTGAATATAATCAAGTGATAAAATAAGTCACTAGGATGTGAAAATATAAAAAATGCAAATAGTACAATTTTGTTAAAAAGTAATCATGATGTAATTATGCAGCAAGAGAGAGCATAAATTAAGGAAGATTAAGAGTTAAAAGGCTAGTTGCACCGATTAGAAGTTAGAAAAGGTAGTTGTTAAGAGGGAAAAATTTATAAAAGGCATTGTAAGGCGTGCAAAAAGGGGGCTGGTATAGTTCTTTTTACAGTGGGTTTGAGAGTCTAATAGAGCATTTCATCACTACTCCACCAGCGTAAGCCAAGTAGATTGGTGGAGTTGGTTAATGTTAGGGTGTTTTGAATGTTTTTTATGATTGTAGGTGTTTCAAAAAAATTTCCAAGCCTTTGCGGTTTTTATTTCATCCTTGCGGTTGCGCCTTAACTTTTAAATTGCTCACTATCCTCGGCATGTTCCACATGGCTTCCTCGCAAAGCTTTCTTCTTTTCTATCACTTTTTTTTTCGCCATTCTCTGTCTGAATGCCACGTGGCTCTCTCTAGGTGCTTTCTGAACTGTGCCCGCCTTGTATTTTCTTTTGCTCGACGTGCTCCATGTCGCTCCCTCTCAAAGCTTTTGGGTGGTCATCCCTTCATTATTTCATCGGGCCCCGTCTGCGTGACACGTGGCGGTTGCTATTGCGTTGGTTACCTCGGAACTACCGCTACGCCTTTTGTACTCACCTGCTGTCGCATTTTCTTTCGGCACTACATGTTCGTTTCTGCTACTGCGTGGTTTTCCATTCCCTATTGTGGCCTTGCTGGCATGCTCCTAGACGATCGTTGTTTGATGTGGTAGCTTGAGATGATCTAGGTCGTTGGTCTCTGCTCGCGGTTTTCCTTCTCTTGGTGTGTTTCAAGCGGTGGAATGCCAAATAAATATGGCCATGTTTGTTTTTATTAGGTTGTTGATTAAGTTGGAAAAATCTCCTGAGCACTGCGAAGAAAGCCTTTGTAATAGCTTTATTTAATTTGAAGACTCGAAACTGTGCCAAATAAATTCGACCTTTCTGTTTTTCATGCATTTAGTAAGACTATTGGTCTGTGCTGTTATCTTCTTTTATTGTATGAATGCCTGTTCTTCAGCTTTTATAATCCTTCATGGCTCAATGAATACAAATCATGTTTATTCGAATCCTCTGTGTTAGCTAATGTCATGCTAGATTATGTTGTGAAAATTAGAAGGTAATTTTACATTTAAGTGATTTTCAAGAAAAAATAACTTGATGAACAACATTTTGGTGGTTTGGGCCTTTGCATTCTGCACTATGCTCTGGTGAATTTGTCTAAGATTTTGGTGCACCGCCTGTAGTGTAGATTTTATATTTTTGCTATCTTTCTAACCTTTTACTCCCCCACTAAATGAAGAGCCGACTTTGATAAAAATCTCGGAGGTCACTTAGCTAGCGCACAATGTCCCCCAATAGCTAATTTTCCATGAGACTGCTGCTACATGCAAAATTCTATGTCAACAATTCTTTTTCTGGCACACTCGGTGGGATAGCGAACTCGCACGTTCACCTGGTTTTATAAGTGTGTATGAGCCATCAGCCTGGAACTAGGTCGTTGATTGCAAGAGTCCCTGACCACTTCGTACCACCCTTAGTTTCTGTGCACACGAGAGGTTGACAAGGTAGCCCTTCACTTCCTCCGTCTCCTCCTTCTCCGTCATTGCCTAATCCACCTGTACCTATGGCTGCTAGAAATTAGGTAGCCTGAGAATCCGATAGCCCACTAGCTGCACCTATGCCTCCTACAGTATGGGGTCCAATACCTGCTTCCACTCTAAAAGCTATCCCTAAGTATTTCAGGGATGAGTCAAAGACACCAACGAAACATCTACAAGATGTGATAGACGTATGTCTGGTACATGGCGTATCAAATGAAAATGTAGCTCTCAGAATTTTGGCCACCTCCTTCCGAGGAAAGGCACTGAACTGGTACAAGACTTTTGAAGCTAGTACTATTGCAACTTGGGACCAACTCGAGACCCTGTTTTATGAGCTTTTTTCGAATGCTGGTGACAAATCTTCACTGTACCATCAACTGGTGAATATAAAGCATGATCCTCATGAAGCTCTATCTAATTTCAATGCGAGGTTCCATTTGACCTGATAGAGAGTGCCTGTGGGCAGTCGTCTACCCCCAGACTTGGCATTTATGTTCTACTTAAAGTTAATCAACCCAGATATTTCTATGATGTTACAATCTCTTGGTGGAGAAATTCTTCCTGATGCTTATACCTTGTTTGTCGCTGTGGAAAATAATTTGATTGCTATAGGAAAGTTAACACCAAGACCCATCATGCCATTGTTTCCCGAGTGCAACACCGCAAAAGCTGAGGTTCCTTCGACCAGTACACCTACGACTCCTTCCCAATCTATGTATGTGTATCCAGGAAGTGCTCCGAGCGCAGCTCTGACCGTAGCTCTTGTGCCTAATCCCTTGGTTGCTGAGATGAACAAGATGAGAGAACAAATGTGGGCCATGACTAATGAGTTGACTACTATGAAGCGACAATAATATAACTATCAAAAGCCGGCATACCAGAATTACCAAGCTGGAAAGCCTCTGTACCAATCAAATCAGTGGCAAGATAGATCAGGGTATGTGTAGGATCATCATGGAAAACACAGGGCCTTAAGTGGCAATGAAAATTCAAAAAAATTAGAGTTAGGCAACTTGACGTAAAAATTTGAATAAGTTATCTATATTATTTCAAAAATATGTAACAATAGAATCTGTAGAAAATTGAATGTAGTTTCTAAACTACTAGATATATATTTAAAAAAAAAAATCTATTTGGTGAAAATTTTAAATTTCAATGTAGCAGTACTTAAATTTCAGGGAAAAATAAGAAGTAGGTTTCTGTCTGACCACCCTGACCACAATAAAATGATAATATTTTTTAATAATATTTTTTATATAAGTAGAGAATTCATGTCCCGATGTGATGCAAATTTTTTTGTATTTTTTTTCCAAGTAAATAATTAATTATGAATTTTTTGTTACAAATTTTAAAAAATATAAAAACTTGTATGTCTGACCACCTTAACTTGGTCAAAACTTCATGAAATTCAATTTTTTGTTTTTAATCCTATAGTATATGAAGCATAGAATGTGACGCATGTTTTGGATTCAAAAAATGTGATACGGTTTGAAAGATATAGATGTTTTTCAATCAACTTATCAATCAGGACTTTAGTCGTAATTCATATAGAAAATGAATAATAATTATTTATTAAATTCAAAGTAAAGCATAATTTATATTGGTAAAAAGTTGAGAATCTCCTTTAAAAACCCTTTTCGTTTCATCAATTTAGGGTAAAAAAGAAGTTGTCAGCCACATGCGCGAAGTCTAGAAAAGCAAGGTAAGCTGTTAAACATGTTTTTTGTGTTGACTTCTTAGGATTGGCATGTACTAGCCAAATTCTGAAGCAAACCCAAGGCTAATCCCTAGGTAGTAGGTTTTGTGTTAGACATATCGGATATCCGAATTTTTTTATATATAATTTAAAAAAATCTAATATAGTTTTTAATATATGGTTTAAAAAATTCAAATTTTCAAGTCAAATATCCGATTTGAATCAGATATCGGATTTATTTTATATATAATTTAAAAAAATCTAATATAGTTTTTAATATATGATTTAAAAAATTGCAATAAATAATTATAGTTTATTTTAATATATCTAGTTGAGAATATACAATATAGTTTATAACTCAATTAATTTATGATAATCTCTTACAGAATTATGTATAATATATAATATATTATACTATTATGTATAATATTTAAAAATGATTTATATATTCTAGTTAATGTATAAATATTTATATATATATATAAAGTTAATATATAACATATTATATAACTAATTAATATTACTAATATATTAAATATTTAAATATTCATTCTTTCCCCCTCTCTCTCTCTCTCCCTCTCTCTCATCCTCTTCGTCTCCCTCTCTATCTCTCCCTCTGTCTCTCTCTCTCTCTCTCCTCCTCTTCCCCTCTTCCTCTCTCCCTTCCCCCCTTATTCTCTCTCCCTCTCTCAGACCCTTGTTCCCCTCT